>JAKWIY010003054.1:16237363-16280948 GCA_027704805.1 Solanum corneliomulleri | reverse complement strand
AGTATTGTAGTTGATTTTATATTATTATTCATTATATATTGATTTCTATTTTGAGTTTACCGATGATACCTGCTCAGTATGTGTTCCTTGTACTGACCCCTACTTGTATTTTCTTTTTTGTTTTCTTGTGTAGTGCAACAAGTGTACCATCTACTTCGACTCGAGTCAGTCTCCAACACATTAGAGTTCAGGGTGAGCTATTATTTCTAGCTCGTGCTGGATTCTCTCATTCACGTCTTGATGTCTTTGAATTTCGGACATGGACCATATTTTTACTTATTTTGGTTTCTTAAATACTCTTAGACTTGGTAGTTTGAGGATAGATGTTCTTGATGTGATGACTTCCAGATTTTGGGGATAATAAGTGTTAAACTTTAGAAGCTTATTTAATTGGTTACATTAATAAGTTTTGGATCTTCCGTATTATTTTTGTTATTCATAGTTGAACTATTGGTAAATGTTGGGGTTTAGATTTGTTGGTACGCTCACCTAGTAGGTTAAGTGTGGTGCCACTCATGACTCGTTTTGGATCGTGACAAACTTGGTATCAGAGCCTTAGGTTCGTTGTTCTCATCACATAAGGACAAGTCTAGTAGAGTCTTGTGCGGCTGTATGTTTTGATTGTGTGGCTGTATGTTTTGATTGTGTGGTTTGTGGTTGGCCTAAAATAATGAGACTGTTGAATTTCTAATCTTTAACCCTCTCTATTAAAATGAAGCCTTGAATAAAGAAGGCTTGCTGAAATAAAATAATGAGATAAATGGATCGGAGTGTCACGTTCCGACACAGTATTATGGGATCGGAGTGTCACGTTCCGACACGGTATTATGGGATTGGAGTGTCACGTTCCGACATAATAACACTAAAGGCAAGGAATCTTGAAGTAACTTAATATACTTAATCTCAAGGCACCTATTTTCCAAATGAGTATGGTGTGGAGGCATGAGTCCTCCTACGTGTGCTTGATGTTGTGATTGATGGTGTACCTATTATGGTGTTGTTGTTGTCAATGGTTCATGTGTTTGTTGCTTGCCACATGTTATGTATTGTAGTTGATTTTATATTATTATTCATTATATATTGATTTCTATTTTGAGTTGACCGATGATACCTACTCAGTAATTGTTCCTTGTACTGACCCCTACTTGTTACAATATCAATGTTGTTGTCTATAGGGTCATTTAATCACAAACTAATTGTATTTTATAGATTTGGGCGAGTTATTGGGTCTAAGTTAGACATATAGTAATATGAGTGTTGTTAGTCTTAAAATCTTATTGTGATTATTTATTTGAATAGATTTCTTTGAGTTGGAAGTTCAACGACTAGGGAAGGCTCAAGTTCTGGAGTTAATTCTTATTCGATTCAGGCAAGTGAATTTCTAAACTCTTGTTAAGTGTATGAAATGCATGTATTTCCTTGTGGTATATGTTTGGGAGTAATGGGACTTGGTGATGGGTTGACTTCCACATTTATTAATTCTAATGATGAAGACAAAGGGTAATAACAGGCAATGGCAATAATGGATTGTGTGTGATGTTTTGATAATATCAAATGATTTGAAAGGCTTGTTGAATCTTTGTTGATGTTGTAAATTGTGAAATGTCATGAAAATGGTGATATCCTCTTTATTTCTGTGAACATGTCATTTGCATTATTTTAACACATGGTTGTGAAAAGTGTTATGTGCATTGAGAAAGAATGAGAACTTAAAGAGGATGTACCGTTTCGAGGGACGTATCGTGCGCCGCGATGGATACTATATGAGGGACGTATCGCGCGCCGTGATGGTTACTATTATCAAGGGTCGTGTCGTGCGCCGTAACAGATGCATGGATAGATATGTCCCCCATGGGTCCCGGACTGAGAGACAGCGGGTGTGTATCACTAGGTCAGACATACATCATTATACTTGACATTGCATTCCATTGCATTGCACACACTTATCAATAATGAACTTGATATTGTGTTTTACTGATCTTATGATTGCCTTTCTGCGGAACTTGTGATTGTTGAATACTAAGCTTATTATTGAGAATATGTAAAGCGTTGTTATTGAGGATATGTAATTTGTTGAAGTATTATTGTCACGACCCAAATCGAGCCGCGAGTGGCACCCACACTTATCCTACTATGTGAGCGAACCAACCAATCTAAACCCCAACATTTCAACCATCAATAACAGAATATAATGCGGAAGACTTAAAACTCATTAACAAAATCAATTAATAACTTCTAAAAACTAAAACACTTATTATTCCCAAAATCTGGAAGTCATCATCACAAGAACATCTATCCTCAATTTGCTAAAGCTAAGAGTATCCAAGAAACTAAAATAATAACAGCTAGTCTATGCCAGAACTTCAAGGCATCAAGACATTAAGAAGGAGATCCAGTCCAAGCTAGAAGCATTAGCTCACCCTGAAATCTGGTGTGATGAAGACTGGCTAGAGTTGCGCTTGAGTTGAAGACGATGGCACGTTTGCTGCACTCCACAATTAACAAAGAAAAACAAATACAAGTAGGGGTCAGTACAAAACACAACTACTGAGTAGGTATCATCGGCCAACTCAACATAGAAAACAGTATATGTCAGATAATAACATAAAACCAACCAAATACTTAACAGGTGATAGCAACACGCATAAGAATCATTTTCAACAACACCAACCACATCTATGAGGACTCAAGCCTCCACACCATACTCATTTGGGATATTAGCATATTTCAAGATTCATTCTCTTTACTATCCTGGTGTCCGAACGTGACACTCCGATCCATATACTATCCTGGTGTCGGAACGTGACACTCCGATCGATATACTATCCTGGTGTCGGAACGTGACACTCCGATCCATCAATACTATCCTGGTGTCGGAACGTGACACTCCGATCCATATACTATCCTGGTGTCGAAACGTGACACTCCGATCCATATACTATCCTGGTGTCGGAAAGTGACACTCCGATCCATATACTATCCTGGTGTCGGAACGTGACACTCCGATCCATATACTATCCTGGTGTCGAAATGTGACACTATGATCCATCAATACTATCCTGGTGTCGGAACGTGACACTCCGATCCATCAATACTATCCTTGTGTCGGAATGTGACACCCGATCCTCTAACCTTATTACTTTAGTTCCTCAAGCCTTATTTTTATACCAAGGCATCATTATTAACAAAGTAAAATTAAGGTTTAAGATTCACAGCCTCATCCTTCCAATCCATTACAATTACATAATCACATAATGCAAACACACAATTAAGCATATAGAAGATTTTACAATACTACCCAACAGATATCATTCGCTATTAAGAGTTTACTATGAGATAGTATAAACCATAACCTACCTCCACCGAAGAATCGCGATCAACAAGCTACTTTCCCAAAGCTGCGTTCTTCTCTTCCTCTCGTTCGTTCGTTTCTCCCTCTCCTTGTTCTTTCTCTTTTTCTTATTCAAACCCTTTTTCTTTTACCCTAATTTTCATATAATTAAGTATGAAAGATGATAACAATAACCCACTTTTTATTTCAAGGTTATCTCCTTTAACCCCCAAGTAATTGAGTTATTAACATTAACCCACCAACTTTATAATTATAAGCATGAATAGTCCAAAACGCCCCTTAAAACTTTTAACAGAAATCCAACCCAGTCTGGGTTACGCAACCTGTGACGGTCCGTCATGACTGTGACGGTCCGTCCTACAGGTCCATCACAAAGTTCAGAGGGTTAATTCTGTGGAAAGATTTGTGACGGTCCGTCGTGCCAACGACGGTCCGTCCTGCCATTCCGTCACGAAGTTCAGAGAGTCGATCTCAGTACCCAAATTTCAGAATTCTAAGTATTTTGGAACGAGACCCCCTCGACGGTCTGTCGTGCCCATGATGGTCTGTCGTGGGATCCGTCGACTCAGACAGTTATTATCAGAAATACTCTACTTTCTCAAAATGACGAACAGGTCGTTACACTAGATACCAATTTACCCATCGTTCGTCCTCGAACGATCACAAGAAGAAAAACAAGGGCGAAAAGGAGTACCTGAATCTGTAAACAGGTGTGGGTATCTTTCTTTCATATCAGCCTCCTTCTCCCAAGTGGACTCTTCAACTGGCCGATTCTTCCATTGAACCTTGATGGATGCAATATCCCTTGACCTCAACTTGCGGACTTCTCTACCTAAAATAGCAACAGGCTCCTCATCATAAGACAAATTCTCATCAAGAAGAACTGAATTCCAACGAATGATGTAGTTTCCATCCCCATGGTATCTTTTCAACATAGACACATGAAATACCGGATGCACTCCTGACAGTCCTGGAGGTAAGGCCAATTCATAAGCTACCTCCCCCACGCGCTTCAAAACTTCAAAGGGGCCAATATACCTCGGACTAAGCTTACCTCGCTTACCAAACCGCATCACCCCTTTCATGGGAGAAACCTTCAGCAAGACTTGCTCACCCTCCATAAACTCCAAATCTCTAAACTTTCGATCTGCATATTCTTTCTGCCTACTTTGAGCCGCTAAAAGCTTCTCTTGAATGCATTTCACTTTATCTAATGATTCCCTCAGAAGGTCAGTACCCCAAGGTCTAACCTCAAATGCATCGAACCACCCAATGGGAGACCTACATCTTCTCCCATACAATGCCTCAAATGGGGCCATACCAATACTTGAGTGATAGCTATTATTGTAGGAGACTCTGCTAAGGGTAGGAAGTTATCCCAATGGCCACCAAATTCTATCACACATGCACGAAGCATATCCTCCAACACTTGAATCGTTCGCTCAGACTGACCATCGGTCTGAGGGTGAAATGCGGTACTAAGATCCAACCTAGTACCTAACTCAGCATGCAATGTTTTCCAGAACTTAGAAGTAAACTGCGTACCTCTATCTGATATAATGGAAAGTGGAACTCCATGCAATCGAACAACTTCCGAGATGTAAAGTTTGGCTAACTTCTCTGCATTGTAAGTCACCTTGACCGGAATGAAGTGAGCAGACTTAGTTAACCTGTCAACAATTACCCAAATGGAGTCATACTTACCCATTGTCTTGGGAAGACCAACCACGAAATCCATTGCAATTCTTTCCCACTTCCATTCAGGAATGGGCATTCTCTGAAGTGTTCCTCCGGGCCTCTGGTGTTCATATTTTACTTGCTGACAATTTGGACATTTGTCAATAAAATCAACAATGTCACGCTTCATTCTACTCCACCAAAAGTGTTGCTTTAGGTCACGGTACATCTTGGTTGCACCAGGATGTATAGAATATCGTGAACTATGAGCCTGTGTAAGAATAGTGTAAATCAAATCATCGACGCGGGTCACACATACCCTTCCCTTAATTCTCAAAACACCTTCCTCATTGATTTGGGCTTCTTTAGCCTCTCCTCGAAACACTTTATCTCGGATCCGGATCAGTTTCTCATCACTAAACTGCTTTCCCTTAATCTTGTCAAGGAAGGAAGATCTTGCCTCCACACACGACAAAAATCCTGCCTTCTCATTTACTTCTAGCCTCATAAAGTCATTAGCCAGAGTCTGAACCTCTCTAGCCAATGGGCGTCTAGAAACTTGTAAGTGAGCTAGACTTCCCATGCTTCCTGCCTTTCTACTTAAAGCATCTGCCACAACATTAGCTTTTCCCGGATGATACAGGATAGTGATATCGTAGTCCTTCAGTAGTTCCATCCATCTCCTCTGTCTCAAGTTCAAATCTTTCTGAGTAAAAACATACTGTAGGCTACGATGATCCGTATAGACTTCACACTTAACCCCATATAGATAGTGTCTCCATTGCTTTAATGCAAACACTACCAAAGCCAACTCCAAATCATGGGTCGGATAATTACGTTCGTGCACCTTTAATTGCCTCGAAGCATAAGCAATTACATTCTTCTCTTGCATTAGCACTGCACCCAAACCCGAATAGGATGCATCACAATAAACAATGAAATTCTTACCTTCACTGGCAAGGTAAGATGGGTGCAGTAGTCAACAAGGTCTTGAGCTTCTGAAAGCTTTCTTCGCACTCGTCCGACCATACAAATGGAACACTTTGCTTAGTCAAATTGTCAATTGGGAAGCAACAGAGGATAATCCCTTGACAAATCGGCGGTAGTAGCTAGCTAAACCAACCAAAGCTCCTACCTCTGTAACATTAGTAGGTCTTTCCCACTCTTCACTACTTCAATCTTAGATGGATCCACCATCACTCCATCCTTAGAGACCACGTGCCCTAAGAAGGACACTGAATCTAGCCAAAACTCACACTTGGAGAATTGGCATAAAGCTTTTTCTCCTCAACATTTCCAATACAATTCTCAAGTGCTCCTCATGTTCTTTCTTGCTCTTTGAGTATACCAGTATATCATCAATCAATACAATGACAAAGAGATCCAGATATGGCTTAAAAATCCCATTCATCAAGCTCATGAAAGCAGCAGGGGCATTCGTAAGCCCAAAAGACATTACTAAGAACTCATAATGCCCACACCTGGTCCAAAAAGCAGTCTTGGGCACATCCGTTGCCCGTATTTTCAATTGATGGTAACCAGATCTCAAATCGATTTTTGAGAAGGTACAAGCACCTTGTAACTGATCAAACAAATCATCGTTGCGAGGAAGAGGATACTTGTTCTCAATAGTTACCTTATTTAGTTGTCTGTAGTCTATGCACATCCGAAAACTCCCATCCTTCTTCTTCACAAACAAAACAGGAGCACCCCAAGGGGATGCACTTGGTCTAATGAAGCCTTTTCCTAACAATTCTTGAAGTTGAGCCTTTAACTCCCTTAACTCCGCGGGAGCCATTCTATAAGGGGGTATGGAGATGGGGCGAGTACTCGGTTCAAGATCAATGCAAAAGTCAATATCTCTATCCGGTGGCATACCAGGGAGGTCTGCAGAAACACATCCGGAAACTCACGGACTATCGAAACCGACTCATTGAAGGTACTTTGGTAGTATCATCTCTGAGGTGTGCCAAGAAAGATAAACAACCCTTACTAACATTCTCTTAGCACGAAAGAAAGGAGATGATACGAAATGGAGTGAAGTGTAGTCACCCTCCCACACCAACGGATCTGTCCAAGGCTTGGCCAATGTCACATTTTTAGCATTACAATCTAATATTGCAAAATTTTGAGAAAGCCAAGTCATACCCAGAATTACATCGAAATCAACCATTTCTAAGATAACCAAGTCTACATGAGTATTTCTCCCCACAAAAGTCACCAGACAAGACCTATATACCTTTTCAACAATCACAGACTCACCCACCGGAGTAGACACACGAATAGGCATGTCAAGCAATTCACAAGGTAAATTAAGACCAGTAGCAAATGAGAAGATACATATGAAAATGTGGAGCCAGGATCAAATAATACATAAGCCATGCAATCAAAAACAAACCAAAAGATTACCTGTGATAACAGCATCAGATGTCTCCCACTTCAGACCGCCCGGGGAAAGCGTAACAATGGGCCCTATCGCCTGTCTGCCCGTTGCCCCTACCATGTTGTACTGAGGCTCCAGTTTGCCCGTCACCCCGACCGTTTTGGTGACCACCATTACCTCGCCACCACGTCCTCCAGAATGACGGCCTCTTCCATGACCACCTCTACCTCTGACTATTGGAGGTCTGTAACTCTGTTTTTTGGACAATACCTCTTAATGTGTCCAGTCTCCCCACATCCATAACACTCTCTGGATTCAAGCATCGGTCTCTGTGAGAATGACGAAGTTTGGGGATAACCTCCAAACTCAGAGAAATGTTGACCGGTCTGCGGTGGACCCCCAACTACAGTCTGCAGTGAAGACTGAATAGGTCGGCTGGGTAACCTCCTGAACCCTGCCCTCTGAGTAAGAACCATTAAACTCACCTCCCTTACAAACCTTTTAGATGTCGATGCCATGGTGAAGTCATCTGGCTTCACCCCTCCACCTCTATCACGAAGTCTACCACTTCCTGAAAGGATTTTGCTGTAGCCGCTACCTGTAAGGCTGAAATCCGCAATTCTGACCTCAACCCTTCACAACGGCGAATCCGCTCTTGTGGACTGAAACAAAGTTGGGTGGCATACCTGGATAATGCACGAAACTTAGCCTCATACGCAGTAACCGACATCCTTCCTTGCTCTAGGCTCAGAACTCATCTCTCCTCCTATCCCTCAAGGTCCGGGGATATACTTCTCCATAAATAAGCTAGAGAATGACGCCCAAGTCATAGGTGGTGCCTGTGCGGGTTGACACTCACATGTGACTGCCACCACATTTTGGCATTTCCCTGAAATTGATAGGTTACAAACTCACGCCAATCGTTCCACTATGCCATTTTATGCAGTAACTCATGACAATCAACCAGAAAGTCGTAGGCATCCTCAGATTCAGCACCCTTGAAAACTGGAGGTTTCAATTTCAAGAACTTACTGAAAAAAGTTCATGCTGATCACTTGTCATTATAGGCCTTGTAGTCAGACGAGGAAACGTGCCTATTTCAAATGAGGCATCCATGCGGGGAGCCACAGCAGCTGCCTGTTGTACTTCTGGAACCCTGAGGTGCTAGTGCGAAAACACTGGAGGTGTCTGGCCTTGATCAGATAACCCGCTAAGATAAGCAAGAACCTGATTAATCATCTCTGGGGTAGGTTGGGGTGGTAATTCCTCATTCTGCACTTGTTCATTCTCCCTTTCCTCACCCTCTCTTACCATTTCCTCAGTCGGTGGAGGAGTCGCCGCCCTAGTACCAGATGGGCCAGGTGCTTATCCTCTTCCTCTAGAGGACGTCCTCCCCCGACCTCTACCACGGCCTCTTGCCACTGCTCCTCCTCGAGCTACAGCCCCACTGGCTGGCTCAGGCTCATCTTGTGTTGCCGGTGTTGCTGTTGGCGCAGTTGTTGCTCTAGTTCTAACCATCTTCGAAATAGAGTGAAGATGGTCAGATACCAATTTGTATCACCTAGATACCAATTGGATCCAAGTAATAGCACGAAAGAAAGAATGAAAGAATGGAGTTTTCCTAAAGTCTTATAGCCTCTCAAAGAAAAGTAAAGGCGTCCCCCTACCGTTCCTTAAGACTCTACTAGACTCGTTCTTGTGTGATGAGACCAACGAACCTAATGCTCTGATACCAAGTTTGTCACGACCCAAATCGAGCCGCGAGTGGCACCCACACTTATCCTACTATGTGAGCGAACCAACCAATCTAAACCCCAACATTTCAACCATCAATAACAGAATATAATGCGGAAGACTTAAAACTCATTAACAAAATCAATTAATAACTTCTAAAAACTAAAACACTTATTATTCCCAAAATCTGGAAGTCATCATCACAAGAACATCTATCCTCAATTTACTAAAGCTAAGAGTATCTAAGAAACTAAAATAATAACAGCTAGTCTATGCCAAAACTTCAAGGCATCAAGACATGAAGAAGGAGATCCAGTCCAAGCAAGAAGCATTAGCTCACCCTGAAATCTGGTGTGATGAAGACTTGCTAGAGTTGCGGTTGAGTTGAAGACGATGGCACGTTTGCTGCACTCCACAATTAACAAAGAAAAACAAATACAAGTAGGGGTCAGTAAAAAACACAAGTACTGAGTAGGTATCATCGGCCAACTCAACATAGAAAACAGTATATGTCAGATAATAACATAAAACCAACCAAATACTTAACAGGTGATAGCAACACGCATAAGAAACATTTTCAACAACACCAACCACATCTATGAGGACTCAAGCCTCCACACCATACTCATTTGGGAATTAGTTCTTTAGATTGAGTATATTAGCATATTTCAAGATTCATTCTCTTTACTATCCTTGTGTTGGAACGTGACACTCCGATCCATATACTATCCTGGTGTCGGAAAGTGACACTCCGATCCATATACTATCCTGGTGTCGGAACGTGACACTCCAATCCATATACTATCCTGGTGTCGGAACGTGACACTCCGATCCATCAATACTATCCTGGTGTCGGAACGTGACACTCCGATTCATATACTATCCTGGTGTCGGAACGTGACACTCCGATCCATATACTATCCTAGTGTCGGAACGTGACACTTCGATCCATATACAATCCTGGTGTCGGAACGTGACACTCCGATCCATATACTATCCTGGTGTCGGAACGTGACACTCCGATCCATCAATACTATCCTGGTGTCGGAACGTGACACTCCGATCCATCAATACTATCCTGGTGTCGAAACGTGACACCCGATCCTCTAACCTCATTACTTTAGTTCCTCAAGCCTTCTTTTTATACCAAGGCATCATTATTAACAAAGTAAAATTAAGGTTTAAGATTCACAGCCTCATCCTTCCAATCCATTACAATTACATAATCATATAATGCAAGCACACAATTAAGCATATAGAAGATTTTACAATACTACCCAACACATATCATTCGCTATTAAGAGTTTACTATGAGATAGTATAAACCATAACCTACCTCCACCGAAGAATCGCGATCAACAAGCTACTTTCCCAAAGCTGCGTTCTTCTCTTCCTCTCGTTCGTTCGTTTCACCCTCTCCTTGTTCTTTCTCTTTTTCTTATTCAAACCCTTTTTCTTTTACCCTAATTTTCATATAATTAAGTATGAAAGATGATAACAATAACCCACTTTTTATTTCAAGGTTATCTCCTTTAACCCCCAAGTAATTGAGTTATTAACATTAACCCACTAACTTTATAATTATAAGCATGAATAGTCCAAAACGCCCCTTAAAACTTTTAACAGAAATCCGACCCAGTCTGGGTTACGCAACCTGTGACAGTCCGTCATGACTGTGACGGTCCTTCATGACTGTGACGGTCCGTCCTACAGGTCCGTCACAAAGTTCAGAGGGTTAATTCTGTGGAAAGATTTGTGACGGTCCGTCGTGCCAACGACGGTCCGTCCTGCCATTCCGTCACGAAGTTCAGAGAGTCGATCTCAGTACCCAAATTTCAGAATTCTAAGTGTTTTGGAACGAGACCCCCTCGACGGTCTGTCGTGCCCATGACGGTCCGTCGTGGGATCCGTCGACTCAGACAGTTATTACCAGAAATACTCTACTTGCTCAAAACGACTAACAGGTCGTTACAATTATTATAGAGGATGTGTAATTTGTTGAACTGATGTTGAGGACATGTAATTGTTGAAGTGTTGTTGTTGGGGATATGTACTTTGTTAAAGTGTTGTTGTGGAGGATACGTATTTGTCTAAGTGTTGTTTTTTTGAGTTACGTGCTATGTATTGAGTTACGTGCAATGTAAACTGTGAGCTGTTAGGTTGGGCTGATGTTTATGCAGGTTGTAGTTGTGGAGGTTCGGTTGGGGGTGGTAGGAGTACCTGTATTTCATCCCCTTAGCTTGTGTTTAAAGGTTTACTTGCTGAGTATCGTGTGGTTTGATACTCACCCCTTGCTACTACAAATTTTTTTGTAGGTTATGAGCCTGGATTTATGTTGTACTTGTCATTCTCTTCTTTCCGAGGCTTCTTGGAGATTTGTGAGGTAACTGTTTCCATCTCAGCAGACATTCTTCTCCATAATTATGATCTTGTTCTATTCTAGAAACAAGTTCATTTGAGACCTGAGTTTTTCTTTTGAATCAATTGTAATACTTTAGAGGCTTGTACACGTGACAACCAGGTTTTGGGGTATAATGTAAGCCGATAATAAATTTTCCGCATTTTATTGTAATAAGTTGACTTTTAGGCTGACTTGTCTTGGTGGGATAAGACAAGTGTCATCACGTCCATTTTCGGGTCGTGACAAATAGTAACAGTAACAACAACGAGAATAATAATAATAATAATAATAATAATAATAATATAATAATAATAATAATAATAATAATAATAATAATAATAATAATAATAATAATAATCATAATAATAATAACAATAATAATAGTAGTAGTAGTAGTAATAGTAATAATAATAGTAGTAGTAGTAGTAGTAATAAATATAATAGTAGTTATAGTAATAGTAATAGTATTAGTAATAATAATAGTAATAGTAATAATGATAGTAACAGTAATAGTAATAGTAATAATAGTAATAGTAATAGTGATAGTAATAGTAATAGTAATAATAATACTAATAGTAATAATAATACTAATAGTAATAATAATAATAATATTAATACTTTTTGAAATAGAAACAATAATAACAAAGTAATAGTAACAATAATCTTAATAGTAATAATAATAATGATAGTAATAGTAGTAGTAATAGTAGTAATAATAATAATAATAATAATAATAATAATAATAATAATAATAATAATAATAATAATAATAATAATAATAGTAATAGTAACAATTATAGTAATGGTAATAATAGTAATAGTAATAGTAATAGTAATACTAATAATAATAGTAATATAATACTAATACTAATAGTCATAGTTATAGTAAAAGTAATAGTAATAGTAATAGTAATAGTAATAGTAATAGTAATGTCACGACCCAAAACCGAGCCGCGAGTGGCACCCACACTTATCCTACTATGTGAGCGAACCAACCAATCTAAACCCCAACATTTCAATATAATATCAATAGAAAGTAATGTGGAAGACTTAAACTCATTAATAAAAATCAATTCAATAACTTCTTAAACTCAACATCTATTATTCCCCAAAATCTGGAAGTCATCATCACAAGAACATCTATCCTCAAATTACTAATCTAAGAGTATCTAAGAAGCTAAAATAAGTAAAAAGCTAGTCCATGCCGGAAGTTCAAGGCATCAAGACTTGAAGAAGAAGATCCAGTCCAAGCTAGAAGCATTAGCTCACCCTGAAATCCGTTGTAATGAAGACTGGCTAGAGTTGCGGTTGAGTTAAAGACGACGGTACGTTTGCTGCACTCCACAAATAACAAAGAAAGAAACATACAAGTAGGGGTCAGTCCAAAACACTTACTGAGTAGGTATCATCGGCCAACTCAAATAGAAAACAGTATATATAAGAATATCATAAATCAACTACAATACTCAACATGTAGCAACAACAAGTACTATAATCATTAATAAGTACCTCCAAGTTCACCCATGAGGACTCAAGCCTCAATACCATACTCATTTTGGGATTAGGTTCATTAGATTGAGTATATTAACATCTTTCAAGATTTCATTATCTTTATTCCTCTCGTGTCGGTACGTGACACTCCGCTCCATATACTATCCTGGTGTCGGAACGTGACACTCCGATCCATATTCTATCCTGGTGTCGGAATGTGACACTCCGATCCATAATCTATCCTTGTCCGGAACGTGGCACTCCGATCCCCTAATTCTATTGTCGGTTCGTGACACCCGATCCCCTAATTCTACGTGTCGGTTCGTGACACCTGATCCCCTAATCTACGTGTCGGTTCGTGACACCCATCCCCTAATTCGACGTGTCGGTTCGTGACACCCGATCCCCTAATTACGTGTCGTTTCGTGACACCCGCTCCACTAATCTCATTCTATCAATTCATCAATCCTTCTTTTATACCAAGGCATCATCAATCTCATTATGTTAGTTCATCAAGCCTTCTTTTATACCAAGACATCATCGTTAACAAAGTGAATTTAGGATTAGAGATTCAATAGATTCATCATGCTTATTTTATCACAATTATATAATCACATTCATGCAAGCATACAATTAAGCATATAGAAGGGTTTACAATACTACCCAATACATATCATTCACTATTAAGAGTTTACTACGAATAGCATAAAAATCATAACCTACCTCCACCAAAGATTCGTGATCAAGCAAGCAATTTCCCAAAGCTTTTTTATCTTCTTCGTTTCTCCTCTCTCTCGATCGTTCTTCTCCCTCTCTTGTTCTTTCTATTTTTCTTATTCCAACCCTCTTTCTTTTACCCTAATTAGCATATAATTAAGTATAAAAGATGATGAATTAACCCATTTATTAATTCAAGGTTATCTCTTTTAACCCCCAAGAAATTGAGTTATTAATATTGACCCACTAAATTTATAATTATAGCAGGAATAGTCCAAAACGCCCCTAAAATTACTTAACAGAAATCCGACCCAGCCTGGGATTACGCAAACTGTGACGGTCCGTCATGGCTGTGACGGTCCGTCCTGCAGGTCCGTCGCAAAGTTCAGAGACTCAATTTCCTTGAAGAGTCTGTGACGGTCCGTCGTGCCCATGGCGGTTCGTCCTGCCATGCCGTCACGAAGTTCAGAGACTTAATTTCTGTAGAATATGTGTGACGGTCCGTCGTGCCCACGACGGTCCATCCTGCCATTCCGTTACGAAGTTCAGAGATTCGATTTCAGTACCCAAATATCAGAATTCTAAGTGTTTTGGAACGAGACCCCCTCGACGGTCCGTCGTGCCCATGACGGTCTGTCGTGGGATCCGTCGTCTCAGCCAATTTTTCCAGAATTAAAATCTATTGCTCAAAACGACTAAACAGGTCGTTACAATAGATACCAATTTACTCATCGTTCGTCCTCGAACGATCACAAGAAAAGAAACAAGGGCGAAAAGGAGTACCTGAATCTGTAAACAGATGTGGGTATCTTTCTTGCATATCAGCCTCCTTCTCCCAAATGGACTCTTCAACTGGCCGATTCTTCCATTGAACCTTGATGGATGCAATCTCCCTCGACCCCAACTTGCGGACTTCTCTATCTAAATGTCATGACCCAAACCCGAGCCGCGACTGGCACCCACATTTACCCTCCTATGTGAGCGAACCAACCAATCTAACCCTTAACATTTCAAACATAATCAACAGAAAATAATGCGGAAGACTTAAACTCGTAGATAAAAACCAATTCATTAACTATTAAAATTCAACATCTATTAATCCCCAAAATCTGGAAGTCATCACCACAAGAACATCTATGATCAAATTTCTAAACTAAAAATGTCTAAGAAGCTAAAACAAATAATAGCTAGTCCATGCCAGAAGTTCAAGGCATCAAGACGTGAAGAAGAAGATCCAGTCCAAGCTTGACGCATTAGCTCACCCTGAATTTCCGATGTAGTGAAGACTGTCTAGAGTTACTGTTGGTTTGAAACGACGGGCACGTTTGCTGCACTCCACAAATAACAGAAGAAAACATAAAGTAGGGGGTCAGTACAACCACAAGTACTGAGTAGATATCATCGGCCAACTCAAAATAGAAGACAATATATATCAAGTAATATTATGATCATCAACTATGATGCTTAACATAAACAACAAGTACTATATCATTAACAATTACCGTCAAGTTCACACATGAGGACTCAAGCCTCAATACCATACTCATTTGGGAATTAGGTTCATTAACTTGAGTATATTATCATCTTTCAAGATTCATTATCTTTCTTCCTCTTGTGTCGGTACGTGACACTCCGATCCCCTACTACTATGTGTCGGTACGTGACACTACGATCCCCTAAATCTACGTGTCGGTTCGTGACACCCGATCCCCTAGATCTACGTGTCAGTTCGTGACACCCGATCCCCTAATTCTGTGTCGGAACGTGACACTTCCGATCCCCTAATCTACGGTCGGTTCCATGACACCCGATCCCCCTAATATATGTGTCGTGTACGTGACCCTCTGATCCCCTAATTCTACGTGTCGGTTCGTGACACCCGTCCCACTAATACTATGTGTTGGTACGTGACACTCCCCGATCCACTAACTCATTCTACTATCAATTCATCAAGCCTTCTCTATACCAAGGCATCATCAATCCCATTACTTTAATTCATCAAGCCTTCTTTTATACCAAGGCATCATCATTAATAACGTAAATTAAAGTTTCTTTTCAAGATTTGGGATTCAATAGTTTCATCATGCTTATTTTATCACAATCACATAATCATATTCATGCAAGCATACAATTAAGCATATAGACAGGTTTACAATACTACCAATACATATCATGCGCTATTAAGAGTCTACTGCGAATAGCATGAAAACCATAACCTACCTCCACGGAAGATTAGTGATCAACAAGCAATTTCCCAAGCTCTTGTGTTTTCCTCTAGTTCGATCCTCCCTCTATCGTTCAACTCTCTCTCTCTCTCTTTGTTCTTTCTATTTTTCTTATTTAAACCCTCCTTCTTTTACCCTAATTAGCATATAATTAAGAATAAAAGATGGCAATAATAACCCACTAATTAACTTAAGGTTACCTCTTTTAACCCCCAAGTAATTAGACTTATTAATATTAACCCTCTAACTTTATAATTAAAGAAGGGATAGTCCAAAACGTCCCTTAAAAAACGTGTAAAGAAATCCGACCCAACTGGGATTACGCACCTGTGACGGGCCGTCGTGCCTGCGACGGTCCGTCCTGCAGTCGTCGTCCAAGTTCAGAGACCCAAATTTCCACCAAGGGTCTGTGACGGTCCGTCACGCCTGTGACGGTCCGTCACGCCTGTGACGGTCCGTCCTGCATGTTCGTCACGAAGTTCAGAGAGTCGATTTTCAGTACCCAATTTCAGAATTTCTAAGTGTTTTGAAACGAGACCCTGCGACGGTCCGTCGTGCCCATGACGGTCCGTCGTGGGGTTCGTCGTCTCAGCCAATTTTCCAGAAATAAAATCTGCTGCTCGAAATGACTAAACAGGTCGTTACAATAGATACCAATTTACCCATCGTTCATCCTCGAACGATCAAAAGAAGAAAAACAAGGGCGAAAAGGAGTACCTGAATCTGTAAACAGATGTGGGTATTTTTCTTGCATGTCTGCCTCCTTCTCCCAAGTGGCCTCTTCCACCGGTCGATTCCTCCATTGAACTTTGATGGATGCAATCTCTCTCGACCTCAGTTTGCGAACCTCACTATCTAATTCATAAGCCACCTCCCCTACTCGCTTAAGTACCTCAAAGGGCCCAATATACCTTGGACTTAGCTTACCCCTTTTTCCAAACTGCATCACCCCTTTCATGGGCGAAACCTTCAACAAGACTTGTTCACCCTCCATGAACTCCAAGTCTCTAACCTTTCGGTCCGCATATTCCTTTTGTCTACTTTGAGCCGCTAGAAGCTTTCCTTGAATGCACTTCACCTTATCTAACGAATCCCTCAAGAGGTCAGTACCCCCAAGGTCTAACCTCAAATGCATCGAACCAACCAATGGAGATCTACACCTCCTCCCATACAATGCTTCAAATGGAGCCATGTCAATAAGAGTGATGCTATTATGTATTGAAAACTCCGCTAAGGGTAAGAAGTTATCCCAGTGACCACAAACTCTATCACACATGCACGAAGCATATCCTCCAACACTTGAATCGTTCGCTCAGACTGACCATCAGTCTGAGTGTGAAACGCAGTACTAAGGTCCAACCTAGTACGTAATTCCGCATGCAATGTTCTCCAAAACTTAGAAGTAAACTGCGTGCCTCTATCTGATATGATGGAGAGTGGAACCATGCAACGAACGATTTCTGAGATGTAGATTTTGGCTAACTTCTCTGCATTGTAGGTCACCTTGACCGGAATGAAGTGAGCGGACTATATTTAATCTATCCACAATTACCAAAATGGAATCAAATTTACCCAATGTCTTTGGAAGACCAACCACAAAGTCCATTGCGATTCTCTCCCATTCATTCAGGAATGGGCATTCTCTGAAGGGTTCCTCCGGGCCTCTAGTGTTCATACTTTACTTGTTGACAATTTGGACATTTGGCAAAAAACAACAATGTCGCGCTTCATCTACTCCACCAAAATAGTGTGTTAGGTCACGGTACATCTTGGTTCACCAGGATGTATAGAATATCCGGAACTATGAGCCTCTGCAGAATAGTGGTGATCAATCATCGATGCGGGGTTACACATACCATTCCCTTAATCCTCAAAACACCTTCCTCATCGATTGTTGCTTCTTTAGCCTCTCCTTGCAACACTTATCTCGAATTCGACCTAGTTTCTCATCATCAAACTGTCTTCCCTTGATCTTGTCAAGAAAAGAAGATCTTGCCTCTACACAAGCTAACAATCCTCCCTTCTCATTATTTCGATCCTCATAAGGTCATTAGCCATAATCTGCACCTCTCTAGCCAATGGGGTCTAGAAATTTGCAAATGAGCTAGACTTCCATGCTTCCGGCCTTTTCTACTTAAAGCATCCCGCCACAACATTCGCTTTTCCCGGATGATACAAGATAGTGATGTCGTAGTCCTTCAGTAGTTCCATCCATCTCCTCGTCTCAAGTTCAAATCTTTTTGAGTAAAGACGTACTGTAGGCTACGATGGTCCGTATAGACTTCACACTTAACCCCATACAAATAGTGTCTCCATTGCTTTAGTGCAAATACTACCGCGGCCAACTCCAAATCATGGGTCGGATAGTCACATTCATGCACCTTTAATTGCCTCGAAGCATAAGCAATCACATTCTTCTCTTGCATTAGCACTGCACCCAACCCAGAATAGGATGCATCACAATAAACAATGAAGTTCTTACCCTCTACTGGCAAGGTAAGGATAGGTGCGGTAGTCAACAAGGTCTTGAGTTTCTGAAAGCTTTCCTCACACTCATCTGACCATACAAATGGAACATTCTGCTTAGTCAAGTTCGTCAATTGGGAAGCAATAGAAGAGAATCCCTTGACAAATCGCGGTAGTAGCTAGCTACCCCCACAAAAGCTCCTTATCTCTGACACATTGTAGGTCTTACCCAATTTTTCACAACCGTCTCAATCTTAGATGGATCCACCATCACTCCATCCTTAGAAACCACATGCCCCAAGAAGGACACTGAATCTAGCCAAAACTCACACTTGGAGAATTTCGCATAAAGCTCTTTCTTCCTCAACAACTCTAACACCATTCTCAAATGCTCCTCATGTTCCTTCTTACTCTTGGAGTATATCAGTATATCATCAATAAACACGATCACAAAGAGGTCCAAATATGGCTTGAAAATCCCGTTCATCAAGCTCATGAAGGCAGCAGGGGCATTCGTAAGACCAAAAGACATTACCACAAATTCATAATGCCCATACCTAGTTCGAAAAGCAGTCTTTGGCACATCCGTTGCTCGTATTTTCAATTGGTGATAACCGGACCTCAAGTCAATTTTAGAGAAGACACAAACAACCTTGTAACTGATCGAACAGTCATCTATGCTAGGAATGGGGTCTTGTTCTTAATAGTTACCTTGTTCAGTTGTCTGTAGTCTATGCACATCCGAAAGCTCCCATCCTTCTTCTTCACAAATAACACCGAGCACCCCAAGGAGATGCACTTGGTCTAATGAAGCCTTTGCTCAACAATCTTGAAGTTGGGCCTTTTACTCTCTTAACTCTGCGGAGCCATTCTATAAGGGGTATAGAAATGGGGCGCGTACCCGGTTCCAAATCAATGCAGAAGTCAATATCCTATCCGGTGGCATGCCAGGCAGATCTGCAGGGAACACATCCAGAAACTCACGGACTACCGAAACTGACTCAATCGAAGGTAACTTGAGTAGTGTCATCATCCTTGAGATTGCCAAGAAAGCTAAACACCCTTTACTACTACCCATTCTCTTAGCACGAAGAAAGGAGATGAATACGAATCGGACTGGAGTGTAGTCGCCCTCCCACACTAACGGGTCTGTCCCAGGCTTGGCTAACGTCACAGTTTTTAGCATTACAATCCAAGATCGCAAAATTCGGAGAAAGCCAGTCATACCCAGAATTACATCAAAGTCAACCATTTCTAAGATAACCAAATCTACATAAGTGTTGCTCCCCACAAAACTCACCAAACAAGACCTATATACATGTTCGACTATCACAGACTCACCCACCGAGTACAAACACGAACAGGCATGCCAGTAATTCACAATGTAAATTTAGAACCATTAGCAAATGAGAAGATACATAAGAAAATGTGGATCCAGGATCAAACAATACAGAAGCCATGCAATCACAAATCAAAAGATTACCTGTGATGACAGCATCTGATGTCTCCGCTTCAGATCTCCCCAGGGAAAGCGTAACAATGGCCCTATCACCCCGTCTGTCCGTTGCCCCCTACCAGGTTGGCCGTAGTGGCTCCAGTTTGACCATCACCTCGGCCGTTTTGGTGACCACCATTGCCTCGACCACCACGTCCTCCCAAAAAACGGCCTCTACCCATGACCACCTCTACCTCTAGCTATTGGGGGTCTGTAACTCTGTTTTGGACAATTCCTCCTAATATGTCCAATATCCCCACATCCATAACACTCTCTGGAGTCAGGCATAGGTCTCTCGGAGAAGTGTTGACCGATCTGAGGTGGACCCCCAACTACAGTCTTTAATGAAGACTGAATTGGTCGAACTGAGTAACCTCCAGAACCCTGTCCTCTAGTATAAGAACCATTGAACTCACCTCCCTTTCGAAACCTTTTCAATGTCTATGTCGTGGTGAAGTCGTCTGGCTTCACTCCTTCCACCTCTATCACAAAGTCTACCACCTCTTGGAAGGATTTTGCTGTTGCCGCTATCTGTAAGGCCGAAATCCGCAATTCTGACCTCAACCCCTTCACAAACCGGCAAATCCGCTCTTGGGGACTGAAACATAGTTGAGTGGCATACCTGGATAATGCACGAAACTTAGCCTCATATGCATTAACCGACATCCTACCTTGCTCTAGACTCAAGAACTCATCTCTTTTTCTATCTCTCAAAGTCCTTGGGATATACTTCTCCATAAACAGGCTTGAGAATGAGGCCCAAGTCATAGGCGGTGCTCTGTTGTTGACACTCAACATGTGACCGCCACCACATTTTGGCGTTCCCTTGAAGCTGATACCTCACGAACTCACCAACCCAACACCCAAACGCCCCTATACCCTCTTGTGTAGTAGCTCATGACAATCAACTAGAAAATCGTAGGCATCCTCTGATTCTGCACCCTTAAAGACTGGAGGTTTCAATTTCAAGAACTTACTGAAAAGTTCATGCTGATCATTTGTCATTATAGGCCCAGTAGTCAGACGTGGAAATGTGCCTATTTCCAATAAGGCATCCATGCGAGGGGCCATAGTAGCCGCATGTTGTACCTCTGAAACCGGAGGTGTTGGTGCAGAAACCACTGGAGGTGCCTGACCCTGATCAGATAACCCGCTAAGATAAGCAAGAACCTGATTGATCATCTCTGGGGTAGGTTGGGGTGGCAATTCCTCATTCTGTGCTTGTTCATTCTCCCCTTCCTCACCTCTCTTATCGCTTCCTCAGTCGGTGGAGGAGTCACCCTAGTACCCATGGGCTAGGTGCTCGTCCTCTTCTTCTAGAGGACGTCCTCCCACGGCCTCTACCACGGCCTCTTGCACTGATCCCCCTCGAGCTACAGCCCCAATGGCTGGCTCTGACGCATCCTGTCTTGCGGGGTCGCTGCTGGTGCGGTCGTTGCTCTAGTTCTAACCATCTGCGAAATAGAGTGAAGATGGTCAGATACCAATTTGTATCACCTAGATACCAATTGGACTCAAGTAGTAGCACGAAAGAAAGAATGAAAGAATGGAATTTTTCAAAGTCTTATAGCCTCTCAAAGAAAAGTAAAGGCGTCCCCCTACCGTTCCTTAAGACTCTACTAGACTCGTTCTTGTGTGATCAGACCAATGAACCTAATGCTCTGATACCAAGTTTGTCACGACCCAAACCCGAGCCGCGACTGGCACCCACATTTACCCTCCTATATGAGCGAACCAACCAATCTAACCCTTAACATTTCAAACATAATCAACAGAAAATAATGCGGAAGACTTAAACTCTTAAATAAAAACCAATTCATTAACTATTAAAATTCAACATCTATTATTCCCCAAAATCTGGAAGTCATCACCACAAGAACATCCATGATCAAATTTCTAAACTAAAAATGTCTAAGAAGCTAAAACAAATAATAGCTAGTCCATGCCAGAAGTTCAAGGCATCAAGACTTGAAGAAGAAGATCCAGTCCAAGCTAGACGCATTAGCTCACCCTGAATTTCTGATGTAGTGAAGACTGGCTAGAGTTACTGTTGAGTTGAAGACGACGGCACGTTTGCTGCACTCCACAAATAACAAGAAGAAACATAAAATTAGGGGGTCAGTACAACCACAAGTACTGAGTAGATATCATCGGCCAACTCAAAATAGAAGACAATATATATCAAGTAATATTATGAAATCAACTATGATGCTTAACATGTAGCAACAACAAGTACTATATCATTAACAATTACCGTCAAGTTCACACATGAGGACTCAAGCCTCAATACCATACTCATTTGGGAATTAGGTTCATTAACTTGAGTATATTTATCATCTTTCAAGATTCATTATCTTTCTTCCTCTTGTGTCGATACGTGACACTCCGATCCCCTACTACTATGTGTCAGTACGTGACACTACAATCCCCTAAATCTACGTGTCGGTTCGTGACACCCGATCCCCTAGATCTACGTGTCAGTTCGTGACACCCGATCCCCTAATTCTATGTGTCGGAACGTGACACTCCGATCCCCTAAATCTACGTGTCGGTTCGTGACACCCGATCCCCTAATAATATGTGTCGGTACGTGACACTCCGATCCCCTAATTCTATGTGTTGGTTCGTGACACCCGTCCCACTAATACTATGTGTCGGTACGTGACACTCCGATCCACTAATCTCATTCTATCAATTCATCAAGCCTTCTCTATACCAAGCATCATCAATCCCATTACTTTAATTCATCAAGCCTTCTTTTATACCAAGGCATCATCATTAATAACGTAGATTAAAGTTTCTTTTCAAGATTTGGGATTCAATAGTTTCATCATCATGCTTATTTTATCACAATCACATAATCATATTCATGCAAGCATACATTTAAGCATATAGACAGGTTTACAATACTACCATACATATCATGCGCTATTAAGAGTCTACTGCGCATAGCATGAAAACCATAACCTACCTCCACCGAAGATTAGTGATCAACATCAATTTCCCAAGCTCTTGTGTTTTCCTCTAGTTCGATCCTCCCTCTATCGTTCAACTCTCTCTCTCTCTTTGTTCTTTTCTATTTTTCTTATTCAACCCTCCTTCTTTTACCCTAATTAGCATATAATTAAGAATAAAAGATGGCAATAATAACCCACTAATTAACTTAAGGTTACCTCTTTTAACCCCAAGTAATTAGACTTATTATATTAACCCTCTAACTTTATAATTAAAGAAGGGATAGTCAAAACGTCCCTTAAAACGTGTAAAGAAATCCGACTCCAACTGGGATTACGCACCCTGTGACGGGCCGTCGTGCCTGCGACGTCCGTCCTGCAGGTCGTCGCCAAGTTCAGAGACCCAAATTTCCACCAAGGGTCTGTGACGGTCCTCACGCCTGTGACGGTCCGTCCTGCAATGTTCGTCACGAAGTTCAGAGAGTCGATTTTCAGTACCCAATTTCAGAATTTCTAAGTGTTTTGAAACGAGACCCTGCGACGGTCCGTCGTGCCCATGACGGTCCGTCGTGGGGTCCGTCGTCTCAGCCAATTTTCCAGAAATAAAATCTGCTGCTCGAAACGACTAAACAGGTCGTTACACTAAAATAGCAACAGGCTCCTCCTCATAAGTCAAATTCTCATCAAGCAGAACTGAATCCCAATGAATGATGTAGTTTCTATCCCCATGGTATCTTTTCAACATGGACACATGAAATACCGGATGCACTCCAGACAGCCCTGGAGGCAATGCTAATTCATAAGCCACCTCCCCTACTCGCTTAAGTACTTTGAATGGTCCAATATACCTTGGGCTTAGCTTACCTTTTTTACCAAACCGCATCACCCCTTTCATGGGCGAAACCTTCAGCAAGACTTGCTCACCCTCCATAAACTCCAAGTCTCTAACCTTTCGATCTGCATACTCGTTTTGCCTACTTTGCGCCGCTAAAAGCTTTTCTTGAATACATTTCACTTTCTCCAATGAATCCCTCAAAGGTCAGTACCCCAAGGTCTAACCTCAAATGCATCAAACCAACCATGGGAGACCTACATCTCCTCCCATACAATGCTTCGAATGGAGCCATATAATACTTGAGTGATAGATATTATTGTATGAAACTCCGCTAAGGGTAAGAAGTTCCCCAATGACCACCAAATTCTATCACATATGCACGAAGCATATCCTCCAACACTTGAATCGTTCGCTCAGACTGACCATCAGTCTGAGGGTGAAATGCAGTACTAAGGTCCAACCTAGTACCTAATTCGGCATGCAATGTTCTCCAAAACTTAGAAGTAAACTGTGTACCTCTATCTGATATGTTGGAGAGTGGAACTCCATGCAATCGAATGATTTCTGAGATATAGAGTTTGGCTAACTTCTCCGCATTGTAGGTCACCTTGACCGGAATGAAGTGAGCAGACTTAGTTAATCTGTCCACGATTACCCAAATAGAATCAAACTTTCCCAATGTCTTTGGAAGACCAACCACGAAGTGCATTGCAATTCTCTCCCACTTCCATTCAGGAATGGGCATTCTCTAAAGTGTTCATCCGGGCCTCTGGTGTTCATACTTTATTTGCTGACAATTTGGACATTTGGCAACAAAATCAACAATGTCGCGCTTCATTCTACTCCACCAAAAGTGTTGCTTTAGGTCACGGTACATCTTGGTTGCACCAGGATGTATAGAATATCCGGAACTATGAGCCTCTGTAAGAATAGTGTGGATCAAATCATCAACACGGGGCACACATACCCTTCCCTTAATCCTCAAAACACCTTCCTCATCAATTATTGCCTCTTTGAGCCTCTCCTCGCAACACCATATCCTGAATTCGGCTTAGTTTCTCATCATCAAACTGTTTTCCCTTGATCTTGTCAGAAAAGAAGATCTCGCCTCCACACGGGCAAAAATCCTCCCCTCTCATTACTTCTAGCCTCATAAAGTCATTAGCCAAGTTTTGGATTTCTCTAGCCAATGGGCGTCTAGAAACTTGTAAGTGGGCTAAACTACCCATGCTCCCTTCTTTTCTACTTAAAGCATCTGCCACAACATTAGCTTTTCCCGGATGATACAGAATAGTGATATCGTAGTCCTTCAGTAGTTTCATCCATCTCCTCTGTCTCAAATTCAAATCTTTCTGAGTGAAGACATACTGTAGGCTACGATGATCCGTATAGACTTCACACTTAACCCATATAAATAGTGTCTCCATTGGCTTTAATGCGAATACTACCGCGGCCAACTCCAAATCATGGGTCGGATAATTACGTTCATGCACCTTTAATTGCCTTGAAGCATAAGCAATTACGTTCTTCTCTTGCATTAGCACTGCACCCAAACCCGAATAGGATGCATCACAATAGACAATGAAATTCTTACCTTCGACTGGCAGGGTAAGGATTGGTGCAGTAGTCAACAAGGTCCTGAGCTTCTGAAAGATTTCCTCACATTCATCCGACCATACAAATGGAACATTCTGCTTAGTCAAGCTTGTCAATTGGGAAGCAATAGAAGAGAACCCCTTGACAAATCAGCGATAGTAGCTAGCTAAACAAACAAAGCTCCTTACTTCTGACACATTTGTAGGTCTCTCCCAATTCTTCACTGCTTCAATCTTGGAAGGATCCACCATCACCCCATCCTTAGAAACCACGTGCCCTAAGAAGGACACTGAATCTAGCCAAAGCTCACACTTGGAGAATTTGGCATAAAGCCTTTTCTCCCTTAGTACTTCCAACACAATTCTCAAGTGCTCCTCATGTTCCTTCTTGCTCTTTGAGTATACCAATATATCATCAATGAATACAATGACGAAGAGATCCAGATATGGCTTAAAAATCTCATTCATCAAGCTCATGAAAGCAGCAGGGGCATTCGTAAGCCCAAAAGACATCACTAAGAACTCGTAATGCCCATCCACCTGGTCCGAAAAGCAGTTCTTGGGCACATCCGTTTGCCCGTATTTCAATTGATGATAACCAAATCTCAATCGATTTTTGAGAGGTACAAGCACCTTGTAACTGATCGAACAAATCATCAATGTGGGGGAGAGGATACTTGTTCTTAGAAGTTACCTTATTCAGTTGTCTGTAGTCTATGCGCATCCGAAAACTCCCATCCTTCTTCTTCACAAACAAAACAAGAGCACCCCAAGGAGATGCACTTGGTCTAATAAAGCCTCTGCTTAACAACTCTTGAAGTTGGGCCTTTAATTCTCTTAACTCCGCGGGAGACATTCTATAAGGGGGTATAGAAATGGGGCGAGTACCTGGTTCCAGATCAATGCAAAAATCAATATCTCTATCCGGGGGCATACTAGGAAGATCTGCAGGGAACACGTCCAGAAACTCACGGACTACCAAAACTGACTCAATTGAAGGTACTTGGGTAGTGTCATCCCTGAGATGTGCCAAGAATGCTAAACACCCCTTACTAACCATTCTCTTAGCACGAAGGAAGGAGATGATACAAACCGGAGTGGAAGTGTAGTCGCCCTCCCACACTAACGGATCTGTCCCAGGCTTGGCTAACGTCACAGTTTTAGCATGACAATCCAAGATCGCAAAATTTGGAGAAAGCCAAGTCATACCCAGAATTACATCAAAATCAACCATTTCTAAGATAACCAAGTCCTACATAATTGCGCCCCACAAAAGTCACCAGACAAGACCTATGTAACTTTCTCTCAACTATCACAGACTCACCCACCGGAGTAGAAACACGAATAGGCATGTCAAGCATTCACCATGTAAATTAAGACCAGTAGCAAATGAGGAATATACATATGAAAACGCGGAGCCAGGATCAAATAATACAGAGCCATCAATACACACAAACCAAATATTACCTGTGATAACAGCATCAGATGTCTCCGCTTCAGATCTCCCAGGGAAGCGTAACAATGGGCCCTATCGCCTCCTCCGTGATCATGGCCCCCTTGCCCTACATAACTGTTTTTGCTGTAGTGGCTCCAGTTTTCCCGTCACCCCGGCGCGTTTTGGTGACCACCATTACCTCGGCCACCACGTCCTCCAGATATAACCGGCCTCTACCATGAACCACCTGCTACCTCTAGCTATTGGGGGTCTATAACTCTGTGTTTGTTGACAATTACTCCTAATATGTCCTTCATCCGTCTCCCAACATCCATAACATTCTCTGGGGTCTAGCAAGGTCTCTCCAGAGAAGTGTTGACCGGTCTAAGGTGGACCCCCAACTACAGTCTGTAGTGAAGACTGAATTGGTCGGACTGAGTAACCTCCTGAACCCTGTCCTCTAGAGTAGAACCATTAAACTCACCTCCCTTTCGAAACCTTTTTGATGTCGAGGCCATGGTGAAGTCATCTGCTTCACTCCTTCCACCCTATCACGAAGTCTAACACCACTTCTTGAAAGGATTTTTGCCGTAGCCGCTACCTGTAAGGCTGAAATCCGCAATTCTTAACCTCAACCCCTTCAACAAAACAGCGAATCCGCTCTTGTGGACTGAAACAAAGTTGGGTGGCATACCTGGATAATGCACGAAAATTAGCCTCATATGCAGTAACCGACATCCTACCTTGCTCTAGGCTCAAAAACTCATCTCTTTTCCTATCCCTCAAAGTCCGAGGGATATACTTCTCCATAAACAGATAGAGATGAGGCCCCAAGTCATAGGTGGCCTGCTGCTCTGTTGGTTGACACTCAACATGTGACCGCCACCCATTTTGCGTTCCCTTGAAACTGATAAGTCACAAACTCAACACCAAACCGTTCTACTATACCCATCTTGTGTAGTAGCTCATGACAATCACCAAAAAATCGTAGGCATCCTTAGATTCAGCACCCTTGAAGACTGGAGGTTTCAATTTCAAGAACTTACTGAAAAGTTCATGCTGATCATTTGTCATTATAGGCCTTGTAGTCAGACGAGGAACATGCCTATTCCAATGAGGCATTCCATGCGGGGAGCCACAGTAGCTGCATGTTGTACCTCCGGAACCTGAGGTGCTGGTGCAGAAAACACTGGAGGTGTCTGGCCCTGATCAGATAACCCGCTAAGATAAGCAAGAACCTGATTGATCATCTCTGGGGTAAGGTTAGGGTGGCAATCCCTCGTTCTGCACTTGTTCATTCTCCTCTTCCCTAACCCTCTCTTACCACCACCTCCTCAGTTGGTGGAGGAGTCACCGGCCCTAGTACCCTGATGGGTTGGGTGCTTGTCCTCTTCCTCTCTAGAGGACGTCCTCCCACGACTCTTCCACGGCCTCTCGCCACTACTCCTCTTCGAGCTACAGCCCCAGTGGCTGGCTCAGACGTTTCTTGTCTTGCCGGTGTTGGTGTTGTGCGTCCGGTTCGTTTCTCTAGTTCTAACCATCTTCGAAATAGAGTGAAGATGGCCAGATACCAATTGTATCAC
Source organism: Solanum corneliomulleri (assembly GCA_027704805.1). Classification (NCBI taxonomy): domain Eukaryota; kingdom Viridiplantae; phylum Streptophyta; class Magnoliopsida; order Solanales; family Solanaceae; genus Solanum; species Solanum corneliomulleri. Next base: position 16,252,605 of record JAKWIY010003054.1, on the reverse strand, counting down.
CTAGATACCAATTGGATCCAAGTAATAGCACGAAAGAAAGAATGAAAGAATGGAATTTTTCCTAAAGTCTTATACCTCTCAAAGAAAAGTAAAGGCGTCCCCCTACCGTTCCTTAAGACTCTACTAGACTTGTTCTTGTGTGATGAGACCAACGAACCTAATGCTCTGATACCAAGTTTGTCACGACCCAAAATCGAGCCGCGAGTGGCACCCACACTTATCCTACTATGTGAGCGAACCAACCAATCTAAACCCCAACATTTCAATATAATATCAACAGAAAATAATGCGGAAGATTTAACTCATTACTGAAAATCAATTCAATAACTTCTAAAACTCAACATCTGTTATTCCCCAAAATCTGGAAGTCATCATCACAAGAACATCTATCCTCAAATTACTAGTCTAAGAGTATCTAAGAAGCTAAAATAAGTAAAAAGCTAGTCCATTCCGGAAGTTCAAGGCATCAAGACTTGAAGAAGAAGATCTAGTCCAAGCTAGAAGCATTAGCTCACCCTGAAATCCGGTGTAATGAAGACTGGCTAGAGTTGCGGTTGAGTTGAAGACGACGGTACGTTTGCTGCACTCCACAAATAACAAAGAAAGAAAAATACAAGTAAGGGTCAGTACGAAACACAAGTACTGAGTAGGTATCATCGGCCAACTCAAAATAGAAAACAGTATATATCAGATAATATCATACAAGTAAGGGTCAGTACGAAACACAAGAAAAATACAAGTAAGGGTCAGTACGAAACACAAGCCTCAATACCATACTCATTTGGGAATTAGGTTCATTAGATTGAGTATATTAACATCTTTCAAGATTCATTATCTTTATTCCTCTCGTGTCGGTACGTGACACTCCGCTCCATATACTATCCTGCTGTCGGAACGTGACACTCCGATCCATATTCTATCCTGGTGTCGGAACGTGACACTCTGATCCATAATCTATCCTGGTGCCGGAACGTGGCACTCCAATCCCCTAATTCTACGTGTCGGTTCGTGACACCCGATCCCCTAATTCTACGTGTCGGTTCGTGACACCCGACCCCCGACGGTCGGACACCCGATCCCCTAATTCTACGTGTCGGTTCGTGACACCCGATCCCCTAATTCTACGTGTCGGTTCGTGACACCCGCTCCACTAATCTCATTATATCAATTCATTAATGCTTCTTTTATACCAAGGCATCATCAATCTCATTATGTTAGTTCATCAAGCCTTCTTTTATACCAAGGCATCATCGTTAACAAAGTGAATTTAGGATTAGAGATTCAATAGCTTCGTCATGCTTATTTTATCACAATTATATAATCACATTCATGCAAGCATACAATTAAGCATATAGAAGGGTTTACAATACTACCCAATACATATCATTCGCTATTAAGAGTTTATACGAATAGCATAAAAACCATAACCTACCTCCACCGAAGATTCGTGATCAAGCAAGCAATTTCCCAAAGCTTTGTTATCCTCTTCGTTTCTCCTCTCTCTCGATCGTTCTTCTCCCTCTCTTGTTCTTTCTATTTTTCTTATTCCAACCCTCTTTCTTTTACCCTAATTAGCATATAATTAAGTATAAAAGATGATGAATTAACCCATTAATTAATTCAAGGTTATCTCTTTTAACCCCCAAGAAATTGAGTTATTAATATTAACCCACTAAATTTATAATTATAGCAGGAATAGTCCAAAACGCCCCTTAAATTACTTAACAGAAATCCAACCAGCCTGGGATTACGCAACCTGTGACGGTCCGTCATGGCTGTGACGGTCCGTTCTGCAGGTCCGTCACAAAGTTCAGAGACTCAATTTCCTTGAAGAGTCTATGACGGTCCGTCGTGCCCACGACGGTCCGTCCTGCCATGCCGTCACGAAGTTCAGAGACTTAATTTCTGTAGAAGATGTGTGACGGTCCGTCGTGCCCACGACGGTCCGTCCTGCCATTCCGTTACGAAGTTCAGAGAGTCGATTTCAAGACCCAAATATCAGAATTCAAAGTGTTTTGGAACGAGACCCCCTCGACGGTCCGTCGTGCCCATGACGGTCCGTCGTGGGTCCGTCGTCTCAGCCAGTTTTTCCAGAATTAAAATCTGTTGCTCAAAACGACTAAACAGGTCGTTACAAGTAATACTAATAATAATAATAATAGTAATAGTAATAGTAATAGAAATAATAATAATAATAATAATAAAAGTAATAATAATAGTAATAGTAATAGTAATGATAATAATAATAATAATAGTAATAGTAATAGTAATAGTAAAATGTAATGATCCAAAAACTTCTTTTTAGAATTTTTGAATATTTGTTTAACTTAAGTTAATTAATCGATAGTTTATGGGCTAAAGTGATAATTTATTGTAACGATCATTTTCGATCGTTTTGAGCACTAGAAGTTTTTATGTCAGAAAATATTTGTCGATAGATTCTAATGGTTTTTTTTTACTATTCATAACTATAATTATGAAATTAGTGGGATAGTTTTGATAATTTATTTAGTTAGTGATTAGAGAAAATAATATTAAAATTAATAGTGGAGCACTTTTACTATTTTTATATTTAGTCTTATATAACATTTAGGGAGTAAATATTTTATAGAAAGAATAAGGGTTTAGCCAAGTGAAACCTTACTTGCGGTAATCAAGAAACAATTATCTCATCAGGTAATCAGAATTTAACTTTGAATATAGAATATATGGGCATGGTCTAATATTCTTATTATTTCATTATAATATTAAATTTGGAGATATTGCTATGCATTAAATGCTAGCAAATTGCTTTATTTGAATTGTATAGTTGTTTTCAATTATTGATTGGGAAAGATTTTGTGAGTACCATTTAAATTATGACGTTGGTAAATTTTGGGCTGCAATCCTAAATTTGAAACTTGAAAACTATGATAGTGGAAATTTTAATTGACATCAATAATTACAAACTTGATTATAAATTTGGGGTGTATTTTTAGGTCATGGTTAAACACATAAAAGTGTGAGTGTTGTTAGTTCTAAACCTTATTGTGAATATATACTTGAATAGATTCTATTGGTTCAGAAGCTCAACGGAAAGGGAAGGCTCAAGTCCAAGAGTAATTATTTGATTGGCTATTGCAAGTGGATTTCTAAACTCTTGTTAAGCGTACGAAATTCGTGTATTTCCTTATGTGATGTTGATAATGATTTGGAGACTTGTTGCTTATATGTTGTTGTTGTATTCCTTGTTGCAAATTGTGCTTTGTTATCAAAATGGCTACAACCTCATTTTTATTTTAGTATGTAGTTCAAACTGCATTTGAAACATGATTGTGATAAGAGTTATGTGATAAGCGGAGGTACCATTTCGAGGATCGTATTGCGCGCCGCGATGGATATTATATTTTGAGGGACGTATTGCGCGCCGCGAAGGTTGCTATTATCAAGTATCGTGTCGTGCTCCGCAGCAGATGCATGGACAGATATATCCCCCATGGGTCCCGGACTGAGAGACAGCGGGTGTGTATCATTAAGAAAGACATGCATCACTATATTTGACATTGCATCTCATGGCATTGCACATTTTATTATTGATGAAATTGAACACGTGTTTTGCTGATCTTGTGATTGTTTCTCGTGAACCTTGTGACTGTTTAATATTGAGTTCTTATTGAGAATGTGTAAACTGATAGAGTGTGGTTATTGAGTTGTGTGTTTGGTAAACTGTAAACTGTTAGGTTGTAGTGTGGAGGTTTAGATAGGGTGTAAGGAGTACCCGTATTTTGTTCACTTAACTTGTGTTTAAAGGTTTGCTTGTTGGGTACTGCGTGGTTTGGTACTCACCCCTTGCTTCTACAAATTTTTGTAGGTTACGAGCCCGGATCTTCGTGATACCTGTCATTCTTTTCATTTTTGAGGCATCTTGTGGAGGGTTGTGAGGTAGCTGCTTGTCATCTCAGCGAACTTTTCTACTCTAGTTTATGACTTTGTTTTTACTTGAAAGACAACTTCATTTTGGACTTCTACTTTTTTTCAATTCTAATATTTACATTAGAGGCTTCTGTAGGTGAAAACCTGGTTTTGGGAGTTGGATTAATATGACTTGGTTTCATAATAGAAATTATTGTTGGATTGTCATTTACTTCCGCACTTTGTTAGATATTGAGTTTTAGGCTAACTTGTCTTGGTGGGATAATAAAAGTGTCATCACACCCATTTTTGGGTCGTGACATCGAGGAAGGACGCACACTAGAGGTAGAGGACAAACACCTTGTCCAGCTAGGAATAGAGCAGTGACTCCTCCACCGACTGATGAGGTAGTGAGAGAGAGTGAAGAAGGGGAAAATGAGCAGATTCAGGATAATAAAGTACCACCCCAGCCTACCCAGGGATTAATCAGGTTCTCCTTATCTTAGCGGGTTATCTGATCTGGGCCAGACACCTCCAGTGTTTTCTGCACCAGCACCTCAGGTTTAGGGAGTACAACATGCAACTACTGTGGCTCCCCGTATGGATGGTTCATTGGAAGTAGGAACGTTTCCTCGATTGACTACAGGATCTATAATGACAGTATGATCAGCATGACCTTTTCATTAGGTTTTTAAAGTATAAACCTCATGTCTTCAAGGGTGCTGGATATGAAGATGCCTAAGATTTTCTGGTTGATTGTTTTGAGCTGCTACATAAGATGGATATAGTAGAACAATTCAGTGTTGAGTTTGTGACCTACCAATTTCAGGGGGACGCCAAAATGTGGTAAAAGTCATATGTTGAGTGTTAATTAGCAAAGGCACCACCTATGACTTGGGCATCATTTTCCAACTTATCTATGGAGAAGTATATACCCCGAACATTGAGGGATAGAAGGAGAGATGAGTTCCTGATCCTATAGCAAAGAAGGATGTCTGTTGCTACTTATGAGGCCAAGTTTCGTGCAATATCCAGGTATGCCACTCAGCTTTGCAGTCCACAAGAGCGGATTTGCCAATTTGTGAAAGGATTGAGGTCAGATTTGCAGATTCCAGCCTTACAGGTAGCTGCAGCGACAAAATCCTTTCAGGAAGTGGTTGATTTTGTGATAGAGGTAGAGTGGGTGAAGCCAGTCGACTTCACAACGACGTCGACATTTAAGAAGTTTCATAAGGGAGGCTAGTTTAGTGGTTCTTACTACAGAGGGGAGAGTTCAGAAGGTTACCTAGCCCGTCCAATTCAGTCTTTATTACAGGCTTCAGCTGGGGTTCCATCGCAGACCAGTAACCCTTTTTCTGAGTTTGGAGGTTATCTCCAGACTTCCTCATTTTCACAGAGACCTATACTTGACTCCAGGAATTGTTATGGATGTGGAGAGGCTGGACATATTAGGAAATATTTTCCAAAACAGAGTTACAGACCCCCAGTAGTTAGAGGTAGAGGTGGTCATGGTAGAGGCCGCCATTCTGGAGGACGTGGTGGCCAAGGTAATGGTGGTCACCAATTTAGTCGGGGTGGAGGGCAAGTTGGAACTACTGCAGCGCAGCTTGGTAGGGGCAATGGACAGACAGGTGATAGGGCCCATTGTTATGCTTTCCCCGAGAGGTCTGAAGTAGAGACATCTGATGCTGTTATCACAGGTACTCTTTTGGTCTGTGATTGCATGGCTTCTGTATTGTTTGATCCTGGATCCACGTTTTCATATGTATCTTACTCATTTGCTACTGGTCTTGATTTATATTGTGATTTGCTTGACATGCCTATTTGTGTCTTTACTCCTGTGGGTGAGTCTGTGATAGTTGAGAAGGTGTTTAGGTCTTGCCTTGTGACTTTTGTGGTGAGCAATACTTATGTAGATTTGATTATTCTGATTTTGATGTAATTCTTGGTATGACTTGGCTTTCTTCAAATTTTGCAATCTTAAATTATAATGCTAAAACTGTGACATTGGCCAAGCCTGGGACACGTGCGCTAGTGTGGGAGGGTGACTATATTTCCACTCCAGTTTGTATTATCTCTTTACTTCGTGATAAGAGGATGGTGAGTAAGGTTGTTCAGCTTTCTTGGCACATCTCAGGGATGATACCTCCATAGTGCCTTCAATTTAGTCTGTTTCAATAGTCCGTGAGCTTCTGGATGTGTTTCCTATAGACCTTCCTGGTATGCCACCGGATGGGGATATTGATTTTTGTATTACCCTGGAGCCGGGTACTCGCCCTATTTACATTCCCCCTTATAGAATGGCTCCAGCTGAGTTAAGGAATTAAAGTCCAAACTTCAGGAGTTGTTAGGTAAAGATTTTATTAGACCGAGTTATCCCCTAGGGGTACTCCTGTTTTATTTGTGAAGAAGAAATATGGAAGTTTTCGGATGTGCATATACTATAGGCAGCTGAATAAGGTAACTATTATGAACAAGTATCCCATTCGTCGACTTGATGATTTGTTCGATCAGTTATGAGGTGCTTGTGCCTTCCCTAAAATTGATTTGAGATCCAGTTATCATCAATTGAAAATACGGGCAATAGATGTGCGAAAGACTGCTTTTCAAACCACGTATGGGTATTATGACTTCTTAGTTATGTCTTTTGGGCTTACGAATGCCCCTGCTGCTTTCATGAGCCTGATGAACGGGATTTTTAAGCCATATCTAGACCTCTTTGATATTGTATTTATTGATGATATACTGATATACTCAAAGAGCAGAAAAGAAATGAGGAGCATTTGAGAATTGTATTGGAGTTGTTAAGGGAGAAAAGGCTTTATGCCAAATTCTCCAAGTGTGAGTTTTGGCTAGATTCAGTGTCCTTCTTGGGGCACGTGGTTTTTGAGGATGGAGTGATGGTGGATCCTTCTAATATATTGAAGCAGTTAAGAGTTGGGTAAGACCTACTAATGTTTCAGAGGTAAGGAGCTTTGTTGGATTAGCTAGCTACTAGCGTCGATTCGTCAAGAGATTTTCTTCTATTGCTTCCCAGCTGACAAATTTGAGTAAGCAGAATGTTCCATTTGTATGGTCAGACGAATGTGAAGAAATCTTCAAGAAACTTAAGACCTTGTTGACTACTGCACCAATTCTTACCTTGCCAGTGGAAGGTAAGAATTTTATTGTTTATTGTGATGCATCTTATTCTGGTTTGGGTGCAGTGCTAATGTAGGAGCGGAATGTAATTGCTTATGCTTCGAGGCAATTGAAAGTGCATGAACGTAACTATCCGACCCATGATTTGGAGTTGGCTGCAGTTGTATTTGCATTAAAGCAATGGAGACATTATCCATAGGGGGTCAAGTGTTATGTTTATACAGATCATCGTAGTTTACAATATGTCTTTACTCCATAAGATTTGAATTTGAGGCAGAGGAGGTGGGTGGAGCTATTGAAAGACTATGATATTACTATTTTATATCACCCATGAAAAGCTAATGTTGTGGCAGATGCCTTAAGTAGAAAAGCAGGGAGCATGGGTAGTTTAGTGCACTTACAGGTTTCTAGATGCCCATTGGCTAGAGAGGTTCAGACTCTGGTTAATGACTTTATGAGGCTGGAAGTACTAGAGAAATGAGGATTTTTTGCCTGTGTGGAGGCAAGATCTTCTTTTCTTGACAAGATTAAGGGAAATCAGTTTGCTGATGAGAAGTTGAGTCGAATTCGAGATATGGTATTGCGAGAAGAGGCTCAAGAGGCAGTAATTGATGAAGAAGGTATCTTGAGGATTAAAGGGAAGGGTATGTGTGCCCCGTGTGGATGATTTGATTCACACTATTCTTACAGAGGCTCATAGTACATGGTATTCTATACATTCTGGTGCAACTAAGATGTATCGTGATCTAAAACAACATTTTAGGTGGAGCAGATTGAAGTGTGACATTGTTGATTTTGTTGCAAAATGCCCAAATTATTAGCATGTAAAGTATGAACACTAGAGACCTGGAGAGACACTTTAGAGAATGCCTATTCCTAAATGGAAGTGTGAAAGAATTGCAATGGATTTTGTAGTTGGTCTTCCAAAAACACTAGGTAAGTTTGATTCTATTTGGGTAAAAGTTGACAGGTTAACTAAGTCTGCTCACTTCATTCCGGTCAAGATGACATACAATGCAGAGAAGTTATCCAAACTTTATATCTCGAAAATTATTCGATTGCATGGAGTTCCACTTTCCATCATATCAGATAGAGGTACGCAATTTACTTCTATGTTTTGGAAGACCTTACATGTTGAATTAGGTACTAGATTGGATCTTAGTACTGCATTTCACCATCAGACCGATGGGCAGTCTGAGCGAACAATTCAAGTATTAGAGGATATGCTTCGTGTGTGTATGATAGACTTTTGTGGTCATTGGGATAAAATATTACCCTTAGCAGAGTTTTCGTACAACAATAGCTATCACTCAAGTATTGATATGGCCCCATTTGAGGCACTGTATGGGAGGAGATGTTGGTCTCCAATTGGTTGGCTTGATGCATTTAAGGTGAGACCTTGGGGTACTGATCTTCTGAGGGAATCATTAGAAAAAGTGAAATCTATTCAAGAAAAGCTTTTAGCAGCTCAGAGTAGGTAGAAGGAATATGCAGATCGAAATATTAGGGACTTGGATTTTATGGAGGGGAACAAGTCTTGCTGAAGGTTTCACCCATGAAAGGTGTGATGCGGTTTGGTAAGCAAGGTGAGCTTAGTCCGAGGTATATTGGACCATTTGAAGTTCTTAAGCATGTGGGGGAGATGGCCTATGAATTGGCCTTGCCTCCACGTCTGTCAGGAGTGCACCCGGTATTTCATGTGTCTATGCTAAAAAAATACCCGGTGATGAAAATTACATTATTCGTTGGGATTCAGTTCTTCTTGATTAGAATCTGTCTTATAAGGCGGAGCCTGTTGCTATTCTAGATAGTGAGGTCCGCAATTTGAGATCAAAAGAGATTGCATTTATCAAGGTTCAGTGGAAGAATCGGCCAGTTGAAGAGTCCACTTGGGAGAGTGAGGTTGATATGCAAGAAAGATATCCACATCTTTTTACAGATTCAGGTACTTTTTCTCACCCTCGCCTTTCTGCCTATGATTGTTCGAGGACGAATGATGGGTAAATTGGTATCTATTGTAAAGATCATTTTCGATCGTTTTGAGCACTAGAACTTTTTATGTCAGAAAATACTTGTCGATAGATTCTAATGGATGTTTTGGACTATTCATAATTATAATTATGAAATTAGTGGGATAGTTTTAATAATTTATTTAGTTAGTGGTTAGAGAAAATAATATTAAAATTAATAGTGGACCACTTTTACTATTTTTATAATTAGTCTTATATAATAATTAAGGAGTAAATATTTTATAGAAAGAATAAGAGTTTAGTCGAGTGAAACCTTACCTGCGGCAATCAAGAAGCAGTTATCTCAACTAGTAATCAGAATTTAACTTAGAATATATAATATATGGGCATGGTCGAATATTCTAATTATTTTATGATAATATTAAATTTGGAGATAGTGTTATGCATTAAACGATAGCAAATTGCTTTATTCGAATTGTATAGTTGTTTCAAGGAGCATTGTTATTATGATTATTTGATTGATTGGGAAAGAGCAATTATATATTTATATAATAGTTATATGTTGGTAAAAGATAGAGATTAGGTGGGGTTATTAATAAATGGAGTATTGTTCCAACTTGGGGAAATCGATTGGGAATATTTTTTTTAGAGTAAGGTCATTATGGAACCTGGGTATTGTAATCTACCAGATTTAGGCAGGAGAATGGTTGCGGGTTGGCTGCCACTGATTGCACCAGCGACTTCAAATATTAGTTTTTACATTTTGTTCTTGCATTATAAATTATATGTTGATATATGAAAATAGGTAATTCAATATTAGGTGTGTCAAATTATTTAAATTTCGTTAAAATTATGTTAAAGGGGGGAATTTAGACTTACCTTAGGTTTGAACATTTTTAAAATGATTATAAAATTAGGTGAATTGATGGGTATAGGTTAGACACACAATAATCTGAGTGTTTATGGAATTTTCAACTTACATCATATATATATATATAATAATAATAATAATAATAATAATAATAATAATAATAATAATAATAATAATAATAATAATAATAATATAATAATAATAATGACCCCTACTTGTAGGTAGGTTATGGTTTTGATACTATTCGATATATGTTGTTTTCTATTTTGAGTTGGCCGATGATACCTACTCAGTACTTGTGTTTGTACTGACCCCTACTTGTATGTTTCTTTCATTGTTATATATGGAGTGCAGCAAACGTGCCGTCGTCTTCAAATCAACCGCAACTCTAGTCAGTCTTCATTACACCGGAATTCAGGGTGAGCTAAAGCTTCTAGCTTGGACTGGATCTTCTTCTTCATGTCCTTATGCCTCGAATCTCCGGCACGGACTAGCTATTACTTATTTTAGCTTTCTTAGATACTCTTAGTTTTAGTAATTGAGGATAGATGTTCTTGTGATGATGACTTCCAGATTTTGGGGATAATGAGTTATAAATTTTAGAAATTGTTTAATTGATTTTTGCATCGATTTGGAACCGGGTACTCGCCCCATTTCTATACCCCCCTTATAGAATGGCTCCCGCGGAGTTAAGAGAGTTAAAGGCCCAACTTCAAGAGTTGTTGAGCAAAGGCTTCATTAGACCAAGTGCATCTCCTTGGGGTGCTCCGGTGTTATTTGTGAAGAAGAAGGATGGGAGTTTTTGGATGTGCATAGACTACCGGCAGTTGAACAAGGCAACTATTAAGAACAAATATCCCATTCCTCGCATTGATGACTTGTTCGATCAGTTACAAGGTGCTTGTGTCTTCTCTAAAATTGACTTGAGATCCGGTTATCATCAATTGAAAATACGGGCAACGGATGTGCCAAAGACTGCTTTTTGAACTAGGTATGGGCACTAAGAATTTGTGGTAATGTCTTTTGGTCTTACGAATTCCCCTGCTGCTTTCATGAGCTTGATGAATGGGATTTTTAAGCCATATCTGGATCTCTTTGTGATCGTATTTATTGATGATATACTAATATACTCAAAGAGTAAGAAGGAACATGAGGAGCATTTGAGAATGGTATTAGAGTTGTTGAGGAAGAAGAAGCTTTATGCCAAATTCTCCAAGTGTGAGTTTTGGCTAGATTCAGTGTCCTTCTTGGGACATGTAGTTTCTAAGGATGGAGTGATGGTGGATCCATCTAAGATTGAGACAGTGAAGAATTGGGTGAGACCTACAAACGTGTCAGAAATAAGGAGTTTTGTGGGTTTAGCTAGTTACTACCGCCGATTTGTCAAGGGATTCTCTTCTATTGCTTCCCAATTGATGAACTTGACTAAGCAGAATGTTCCATTTGTATGGTCGGATGAATGTGAGGAAAGCTTTTAGAAACTCAAGACCTTGTTGACTACTGCACCAATCCTTACCTTGCCAGTAGAGGGTAAGAATTTCATTGTTTATTGTGATGCATCCTATTCTGGGTTGGGTGCAGTGCTAATGCAAGAGAAGAATGTGATTGCTTATGCTTCGAGGCAATTAAAGGTGCATGAACGTAACTATCCGACCCATGATTTGGAGTTGGCCGCGGTAGTATTTGCACTAAAGCAATGGAGACACTATTTGTATGGGGTTAAATGTGAAGTCTATACGGACCATCGTAGCCTACAGTATGTCTTCACTCAGAAGGATTTGAATTTGAGACAGAGGAGATGGATGGAACTACTGAAGGACTACGATATCACTATTCTGTATCATCCGGGAAAGGCTAATGTTGTGGCAGACGCCCTTAGTAAAAAGGCAGGAAGCATGGGAAGTCTAGCTCATTTGCAAGTTTCTAGACGCCCATTGGCTAGAGAAATCCAAAACCTGGCTAATGACTTTATGAGGCTAGAAGTAAATGAGAAGGGAGGATTTTTAGCTTGTGTGGAGGCGAGATCTTCTTTTCTTGACAAGATCAAGGAAAAACAGTTTGAAGATGAGAAACTAAACCGAATTCGGGATATGGTGTTGAGAGGAGAGGCTAAAGAGGCCATAATTGATGAGAAAGGTGTTTTGAGAATTAAGGGAAGGGTATGTGTGCCTCGTGTTGATGACTTGATCCACACTATTCTTACAGAGGCTCATAGTTCCAGATATTCTATACATCCTGGTGCAACCAAGATATACCGTGACCTAAAACAACACTTTTGGTGGAGTAGAATGAAGCGTGACATTGCTGATTTTATTGCCAAATGTCCAAATTGCCAACAAGTAAAGTATGAGCACCAGAGGCCCGGAGGAACACTTCAGAGAATGCCCATTCCTGAATGGGAGTGGGAGAAAATCGCAATCGACTTCGTGGTTGGTCTTCCAAATACCATGGGTAAGTATGACTCTATTTGGGTGATTGTTGATACGTTAACTAAGTCTGCTCACTTCATTCCGGTCAAGGTGACCTACAATGCAGAGAAGTTAGCCAAAATCTATATCTCAGAAATTGTTCGATTGCATGGAGTTCCACTCTCCATCATATCAGATAGAGGTACGCAGTTTACTTCTAAGTTTTGGAGAACATTGCATGCCGAATTAGGTACTAGGTTGGACCTTAGTACTGCATTTCACCCTCAGGCCGATGGTCAATCTGAGCGAACGATTCAAGTGTTGGAGGATATGCTTCGTGCATGTGTGATAGAATTTGGTGGTCATTGGGATAACTTCTTACCCTTAGCGGAGTTTTCATACAATAATAGCTATCACTCAAGTATTGATATGGCTCCATTCGAAGCATTGTATGGGAGGAGATGTAGGTCTCCCATTGGTTGGTTTGATGCATTTGAGGTCAGACCTTGGGGTAGTCTGTTGAGGGATTCCTTGGAGAAGGTGAAAGCTATTCAAGAAAAGCTTTTAGCGGCTCAAAGTAGACAAAAGGAATATGCAGATCGAAAGGTTAGAGACTTGGAGTTCATGGAGGGTGAACAAGTCTTGTTGAAGGTTTCGCCCATGAAAGGGGTGATGCGGTTTGGTAAAAGAGGTAAGTTAAGCCCAAGGTATATTGGACCATTTGAAGTACTTAAGCGAGTAGGGGAGGTGGCTTATGAATTAGCCTTGCCTCCAGGGCTGTCTGGAGTGCATCCGGTATTTCATGTGTCCATGTTGAAAAGATACCATGGGAAGGAAACTACATCATTCGTTGGGATTCAGTTCTGCTTGATGTGAATTTGACTTATGAGGAGGAACCCGTTGCTATTTTAGATAGAGAAGTTCGCAAGTTTAGGTCGAGGGAGATTGCATCCATCAAAGTTCAATGGAAGAATCGACCAGTTAAAGAGGCCACTTAGGAGAAGGAGGCTGATATGCGAGAAAAATACCCACATCTGTTTACAGATTCAGGTACTCCTTTTTGCCCTTGTTTCTTTTCTTGTGATCGTTCAAGGATGAACTATGGGTAAATTGGCATCTATTGTAAAGACCTCTTTAGTCGTTTTGAGCAGCAGATTTTATTTCTGGAAAAACTGGCTGATGCGACGACACCACGACGGACCGTCATGGGCATGACGGACCGTCGAGGGTGTCTCTTTCCAAAACACTTAGAATTCTGAAATTTGAGTACTGAAATCGATTCTCTGAACTTCGTGACGGACCTGCAGGACGGACCGTCGTGGGCACGACGGATCGTCACAGATTCTTCAGTGGAAATTGAGTCTCTGAACTTTGCGACGACCTGCAGGACGGACCGTCGCAGGCACGACGGGCCGTCACAGGTTGCGTAATCCCAGTCTGGGTCGGATTTCTTTAAATGTTTTAAGGGACGTTTTTGACTATTCATGCTTTAATCATAAAGTTAGTGGGTTAATGTTAATAAGTCTAATTACTTGGGGGTTAAAAGAGGTAACCTTGAGTTAATTAGTGGGTTATTATTGCCATCTTTTATACTTAATTATATGCTAATTAGGGTAAAAGAAAGAGGTTTTGAATAAGAAAAATAGAAAGAACAAAGAGAGGGAAAGAGAAACGAATCGAGAGAGGAGAAACGAGAAGAAGAACAAAGCTTTGGGAAATTGCTTGCTTGATCAAAATTCTTCGGTGGAGGTAGGTTATGGTTTTGATACTATTCATAGTAAACTCTTAATAGCGAATGATATGTATTGGTAGTATTGTAAACCCCTCTATATGCTTAATTGTATGCTTGCATGAATGTGATTATATGATTGTGATAAAATAAGCACGATGAAGCTATTGAATCCTAAATCTTGAAGAAACCCTAATTTACTTTGTTAATGATGATGCCTTGGTATAAAAGAAGGCTTGATGAACTAAAGTAATGAGATTGATGATGACTTAGTATCAGAGCATTAGGTTAGTTGGTCTCATCACACAAGAACGAGTCTAGTAGAGTCTTAAGGAACGGTAGGGGGAAGCCTTTACTTTTCTTTGAGAGGCTATAAGACTTTAGGAAAATTCCATTCTTCTTCATGTCTTGATGCCTCGAATCTCCGGCACGGACTAGCTATTACTTATTTTAGCTTTCTTAGATACTCTTAGTTTTAGTAATTGAGGATAGATGTTCTTGTGATGATGATTTCCAGATTTTGGGGATAATGAGTTATAAATTTTAGAAATTGTTTAATTGATTTTTATTAATGAGTTTAAGTCTTCCGCATTACTTTCTGTTGATATTATATTCAAACGTTGGGGTTAGATTGGTTGGTTCGCTCACATAGTAAGATAAGTGTGGGTGCCAATCGCGGCTCGATTTTGGGTCGTGACAAATAATAATAATAATAATAATAATAATAATAATAATAATAATAATAATAATAATAATAATAATAATAATAATAATAATAATAATAATAATAATAATAAGAATAAGAATAATAATAATAATAATAATAATAATAATAAGAATAATAATAATAATAATAATAATAATAATAATAATAATCATAATAATCATAATCATAATAATAATAATTATAATAATAATAATAATAATAATAATAATAATTATAATAATAATAATAATAATAATAATAATAATAATAATAATAATAATAATAATTTTGAACTGGAAGATTCTTCCATCTGACTGCTGAATTGTTGCAGGAATTCTTCAACGTCCATTTCGTCTTCGTCCTGGGATTCTCCGGCTAGGCATTCATCTTCATTTGAAGTAGAAACTGACATATTATCTGTATTTTTTGGGATATTTTTTCCCAGATGCTTCATTAAGTCTGTTTTTACTTCCTCCATATAAGAAGCTAGGATCTCAGACTTGGATATGACTCCTCCCTTCATTTG